>VMDR010000792.1:0-26418 GCA_007922815.1 Macrotus californicus | reverse complement strand
CTCAGCTTATAAAAAACCATGATCCCCACCATTATATTAGCATGCCCTACTAAGAAGTTTCTTAATGTGATCTTATTCAAAGGACCTAAATTAAAGTCAGCCTCGAGGCAACATTAAGAATATATAAAAATTACTTTATAGTACATAAAAAACCAAGTTCTTCAGTCTATAGACTAGGTAAATTTATTTAAATACCTCCAATGAAGCATAAATGAATTTAACGTTGCACGGCAGATTTTAAAGTTGTTTTATGGATTAGTATCATTACCATATGCAGGAAAATATAAATAAAATATCTGGAACAACCAGAACTACATCTCAAATTAATTTTAAATAGACTAGACCTTTTAGTTAAAATTATATCCTTTTGCAGTCAAGTGAACTAAAATAATATTGGTATAAACCATCTTAAAAGAATACGCGGAGAACCCAACCTAAGCATTAAGTGCAGGAGAAGCCAAGTAGCTAAGAATAAACTCTTGTACGTATATTTAATGTCATATCATCACACAGACTAACCGGGTCCTTTTACTGCATCAAAGGGAAGGGAAAATGAAAGGGGTCAATGACCTCCCTTCACAGGCCCACAGCCACGGCAACAACTAGTAATGAAGCTGGAATCTGGCGGTCAGACTGTAGACGCAGCTGACCCTTGAAAACACGGGCTGGGACTGCATGGGCCCACTTACACGTGCATTGTTTTTCCATAAACGCAGTAAATGTATTTTCCTTACGATTTTCTTAACCACTTTCCGTTATTTAGGTTGATAGTGTATGCTACATACAAGATATGTGTTCATTGTTATCAGTAAGGCTTCCAGTCTGTAGGAGGCTAACAGTAGCTAAACTTGGCAGGACTCAGAGGTTATACACGGACTTTGGACCCTATGGGAGGCTGGCACCTCTCGCCCATGTGTCGTTCAGGGTCAGCTGTATCTTAAAAACCAAAAATCACTATGTTCATAACCAATTTTTCTGTATCGAGACTACATATACAGCAAAGTAACCGAGTCACACTCTCCTGTTCAAACACATAGGAGGGAACACTTGTTAATACAATTTTTAAACATTTAAATAAACCCTTGTGAAAACATCAACAGTAGAAATTGTTTGAAGACACATGGAAAGGTGTAACTTGAAAACAGCCTTTTTCAGAGGAAAGTACTCAGCTAGCCAGAGGATTTCGATATTGTTCTCTTTCTCCCCCACTCAAATGGAGCTTTAAAAAAATATTTGGTTAGGGAACAGTGAGGTAATATTATTAGGTAATAAAAATACTGTGTGCAATTTTTTTTAACAAGAGTAATTTATACCTACTAGGATTAAACACATACACATACAATATATAAAATGAAAATACCCATAAAATCCCTGCAAACGACTCTCAATATTGAAATAGACAATCACAAACATGGCCCCCAAAAAGCACAAAAATCTGCTACACAATTAAAAATATTTATTTTTAATAGGGCAATTACACAATTTCTAGTGGAAAATAGAGGGAAAAGCGCTGCTCACTAGGAAGCGTTATCACAAAACTAAAGGCACCGAAAGAACCTATTTTTTTCAGGAGAGAAATAAATCTTAAGTCTAGTCTGTTTGTGCTTATAAGAAAGGAATGAAAGCAACTTGAAAAAGAACCATTTTACATAATATCCATAGCAATTTTCCATAGCAAAATAAGCCTTTATAGCAGAAAGCTACCATATAAGTCCAGGGAAATACAGTAATAATGTTCATGTTACATGGTAAAATGAATATAATTATTACACTATTCTAACAGCAAAGTGCTGCATTCTTGAGTGTTCAAAGGAATAATCAGCTATTTAAGCAGAGAACAGATTCCACATCAGGAGAAAGGAAAGCATGCGAATGTGCATCCTTACACAGAGAGGAGGTTCAAAAAGTGTTTCTTGCCATTGAACTTCAGAAGTCAGATGCAGTAGAAGCCTTGTACCTGGAATGCCTTCAGCACAGTTGAACTAAGAGTTCACTGTTTGGACATTGTATTCACAACGTGCTAATGAAAACATATGATGAAAGTATTCCAAATTGCAGCTCTTTAAAATGGAAGAGTTTATCATGAAGCAGTTCATTGACACTTTGAAGGCCAGAGCATACAGGACGGGTACATTTCAAGAGCAGAAACTTGGTACCTAAGATCTGGATGTGGATGTGGACAGACTTTGGGAAAGAGAAGACAGAAGAAAAGGGTAGCCATGACTGGCGAGAACCCTCGAGGGAGCCTGAACACCTGCCGAAGTTCTCCTCTCCCTGGAGCAATGTGTTTGATAACTAGGGCTCTGGTGTGGTCCCCGCACCCGCCTCTGGGGTGAGCGTGGTCTTCGCCTGCCAAGGGCTCACCCTTCAACAATAGCTCTTTCAAAGAGGTTGTTTTGCCGATCGATCCCTCCAGCAGAGACGGTTTTTGCCTTTTTGTACTTGGCTTTTCTCCTTTTGTCTTTGGAAACTGGCAGCCTTTAGACCTGGTAGCTCCTAGAGGCCTGTCTTTGTCTCAACCCCCACCCCGTAACAGACAGAAAACAAAGGCCTACTACCTGCTGGTTTAGTCCCGAGTCAAGTACCCTGACAGCATTTACCATTTAACCAGTTTGACACAACGAATATGAAGGCCTTTTATTTTACCAGTAGTTAAGTAATAACAGTACGAATGACAGGTGGCAGGTACCATGTCCTCTGTGCCAGGCGCTATTTGACAAGTCTGTCCTGTGTGCACTACCAGTTGCAGTGCTGCCTGTGAATGCCCATGAAAGAATCTCGCGATCTAAGGAATATTTTGCTGAGCTACAATTTCTTTCCAATATTATCCTAATTCTGCTTAAGCTCCTTAATTCAGTCAAGCCTGTCAATGTTTTTAAAAGGATTTTCAGAGAAGAGCATATCACTTGCCAAATACTTAAACCTGCTTTGACCAGTGTTGGCCCTACTGCAATTAATGATAAAATGCCACTTAAAAAGTTGTTTGTAGATATGAAAGCAACTCAGTGCCAATCAACAGGTGAGTGAATACAAATGTCATGGTGCATACATACAATGGAATATTACTTGGCCATAAAAAAGAATGAAATCTTGCCATTTGCGACAGTATGGATGGACCTAGAGTGCATTATGCTCAGGGAAATGAGTCAGAGAAACAAATACCATATGATCTCACTTATATGCGGAATTGAAAGAACAAAATATACAAAACAGAAACAGACTCAGATACAGGGAATAAACTGATGGTCGCCAGCGGGTGGGAAGGGGCGGGTTGGGGACCAGTTAAAAAAGATGATGGGATCAATAAGAACAAATCGGTGGTTATAGAACAGTCACAGGGATGTAAGGTGCAGCACCGGGAACATAGTCGATAACATTGTAATAATTACATATGGTGCCCGGTGGGCACTGGAAACATCGGGGGAAGCCCTGTGTAAAGTATTATCATCACCTAACCCCTATGCTGTGCACCTGAAACTGGGACAAAATAATATTAAATGTAAGCTGTAACTGAAAAATAAAATGTGAAGTTCTTAAAAAATTAGCTGTTGCTCCTTATGTGTTAATACTACCGAACACATCCACACTAACTATGTGACAGATATTGTTCTGGGTGTTTTTCCATAGAGCAACTCATTTAATTTCACAATAACCTTGAGATGCCTGATATCATCATCTCCATTTTATACATGAGAACTTCGTAACTTGCCTGAGTTCGCACAGCTGTGTCATACCGAAACTGAAATGTCCAATGATCGTTTTGTCTTGACATTTAGTGTTATTTAAAATCATAAATCTAAAAACAAAAGTCTTCAGTTTTCCTAATCATGAGGATACTCTCCATACCACCTTTAAGATCGAAGATTTGGTCTTCTAATGCTATTTATCTATCATCAACACAAAGGAACAGGCTCTTCGTATCCTCTTCTCTGAATGCTTGGTCCACAAAGAAAAGTGATTTCTAGAATGACATCTCTCCAATTGAGCTAATCAACTCTGTCCTAGACACTATATCGAGAGCACAATCATCTGAAGCGAAGTTTGGAGGGTCAAATATTCCCCCCTCCTCTATATTCTGCTGCAGCTGATTCTAGAGGCAACACAGCACTCCAGCATGTGGCTGCACTGTCGGTTTTTCCCATAGCGTATTTTTAAATCCCATTAGATGGCCTGATTATGTTCAGATTTTATTATAAAGACACTAATCTCAACATCCTTGTACACAAATTATTTCCTTGTGCTAGTTCTTGGAATAGAATCACTGGGTTAAAGATATGAACAATTTTAAAGGTTCTGACAGACGCTGTAACACCGCCCCCAGAGGAGTCATGCCAGTCCCCTCTAATGACGACATGGAAAGTGCACTTACCCTTAGCCTCCCTGAGAGCAGGTGCTGGTTTGTTTTCCATTGTTGCCAGTTTGGTACCCCAAAAATGCCTATTTGGTTTTAACTTATAGGGAGGTTAAGTGCTTTTTGACATATTTATTGGTTATTTTTATTTCCTCCTTTATGAATTAATCAATTATGCCCTTTGCCCAATTATCTTTCGAAACTTGAAAATAACTGATTGAGCCCTTTGAACATCTGAAGAAGCTCTCTTACGTCCATTGGAACAATTATCTCTACTGATTTGAATACTAGGGGCCAGATGTCCTTGAAAAAGCTGAAGATCATATTAGCTAATAGAATGAGTACAGTCCATAATTTTTCCCCATAAAGGTAACTTTGCTGAGAAACAGCAAATGGCAGTGACATGAACTTTGTCACTATAGATTGGAAACTGACCATTTAAAAATGTTCTACCATTAAAAGCAGGAGTCTTCCTTACACCAAGAAAATCAGTAATAACCATGGAAACCTCTCACCAGACTGTGGTTGCTGATCTTTCCCACTCCTTGCCTTGGACCACAAACAACGTGTTGTCCAGTTGTGCTGAATCTGAGACACTTCTGCCACCAGACAAACGCACACACACGCATGCAGAAACACACACTACCCCTGAGAAGGAGGTGAGAGACCTTCGAGTCAAAGGACGAGAAGTTTGGCTTCTCACTTCCCATCAGTACCCTAACGAAAATGCAACCACCCGCCTTCCGGAGCCTCAGAAACAACTGCCCAAAGAGGAACGTTTAAAGTTCATCACCTAAGAGAAGTATTGGTACTTCCCAAGCACCCCATACGCCGCCCACAACAAAATAGGTGGCGTTCCTTATTTTTTTCCTCTTTCACAATCTGCCCTCCCCCTACTTCCAATCAAGTAATTCTGGATTCTCCAACCTGCCACCACCCGCTGTTCCAGGCCCTTACTGTCTTGTCAGGACCACTCGGGTTCAATACCTCCTCAGACATTTTTCCTGCCTC
Source organism: Macrotus californicus (assembly GCA_007922815.1). Taxonomy (NCBI): domain Eukaryota; kingdom Metazoa; phylum Chordata; class Mammalia; order Chiroptera; family Phyllostomidae; genus Macrotus; species Macrotus californicus. Next base: position 21,056 of record VMDR010000792.1, on the reverse strand, counting down.
CTGTATCGCCTTCCTCAAACGTGTCCTCTGCATCATTTCCAAACAGAAACCTCCAGGATAAAAATTGGACGGCTCCACAGCTCCCCATTGTTGGGAGATCAAGTTCCCCAGTTCATTGGCATAGCTCAGAAGGCCGTTTGAATTTGCACATACCTAGAGCTTTGGGTCACTGGAATATGACATGCCTGTCCCTGACTTCATGCTTGGGCACGTGCTGTTTGCTCTTCAGAAACCGTCCCCTCTGTCCCATCAGTCAGCTGACGAACTCGGCAAACTTGAAGCCTGAGTTGAAGGACAACCCCCCTCTGGGAACTATTTTCTGATTCAATTTTCACCTTCCAGGCGGAATTCCGTGTCCTTCCCTGGTATCCTTATGACAGTCTGGAAAAGTTAATACATAATTTTCTTGCCCATTTGATGCTAAACTTAGCCCGGTACGCTGCAGGGCCTCTGGTTGCCCAAATCCCACGGCGCTGTCGTGAACCCTGCTAACTGCCTCCTCTGTTAAAGAGCAAGCTCCTTGAAGTGCCCTCGTTATCTCCCTATGTAATGAGATATGTAGCGACTCTCATAGCGTCTGGCACACAGGAGGCACTCAATCAGTGCTCGCTGAATGAACGAACGTAATAAAAATAAGTAATATGCTTGAAATTCGCCTTATTACTTTCACGCTGGACAAACCAGATAAATCAGAGGGTAGTTACTAGTACAATACAGGCTCTTAGTTTTGCAAGGGGATCGCTGCATCATGGACTTTAAAATATCAGTTTCCTCTATTGTCCTTGAAATAACAATCGACATACGTTCAATTTTGTGGACACATACCTTTTGTGAGAGTCAAGACACATCGATACAGGCATTTATGTGGTCGCCAATTACACTTGTAAAATACAGAGTGCCCAACACGACTTTGCATGCCATTGCACACTTAGTATAATAAGCATTCAATGAACACCTTGCAACTTTGTAAGAGTTGACTCTGGCATGGGCCGCTTTGCTCACAACTGTTCTCTTTTCTGGGAATGCAGATTCCGTACACTCCAGGAGCGGGCGCAGCGGGTATGTCTAAATAGGACGCTGTCCCCAGCCGGGGTGGACCGGTTTAAGAATGAACACTTGAGTTTATCGTTCTCTAGGAGTGGGAGCTGCCAGGTGTTAAACACGACGTGAAACCTGAGAGGTGTTAACGTTGCAGAAACTGACGTTCAGTTGTTCGTATCAAAGAGAGTAAAGCCCACGTGGGGATGAAAGAGTGAGATGACAATTGATGAGAGTCCAGGAGATAAGGATCCGGTAGATGACAAAAATAATGGAGATGACAAGGGCCCAGCCTCTGTCCAGTAGCGCTCCCCGACGTCCCTGCACTCGGCCCGCCCCACAGTCTGGCTGAGATATTCCACCCCCTGTCTGAGCCGTTCACAGAGGCTGGCTGGGGCCGGCCGGACGCCTGTCACTGGCCAGCCAAAGAATCCCGATGGTGCGAATACAGGACAACAAATTCGCCTGAACTGCTCCCCCACTAATTCTTCCAACCGACTCAACCAGATGGTTCGGCATAATGAAGGCACGAGTTAATTTACACAAGGCTCCTGTTCAGAGACGGAAGAAGCTATTCATTTTGAAATACGCTTCCAACAGAGGTAAGTTTAAAGCAATTATGTGCCGACAGCGTCGAAAATGTTGGATCACGGTGTCACGCGTGACAAGAATTTTTCCTCTTCCCTTCAGAAGGTTCCCACAAATCTGTGGATTTGGAATCTCTGGGGGCAGGATGGGGCGGGGGAGGAGCTGGTGGCTGTGAACCCAAACCCAGAAAGTGCAAATGCTTCCCTTCTCAGCGTTCTTGCTTCTAGACCGCTCAGTGATGTGAGGGGCAAGAGAGAATTTGCTAATCTAGAAGCAGTTTTTTCTCAGGAGCAGAGCAAAACCGGGACGGCAACACGGCACAGGCTCAGCCAGGGCTGGCACTTGCTGTTGGGGTCCGCGTGTGTCTGATACCACGGCCCCTCGCTATCAGCACTGCTGGCCCGGGGTGCCTCTTTACGGGGGCTGCCCTTCCAGCCTGTGATGACAAGCTGCAAAAGAGGCCCCACAGTGCAGAGAAGGGCTGGCTTCTAGGAACCCACTGGCTGGACGGTGCTGGTGGCCCGCTCCCGGGCTGGCTCCAGGTGCAGGGGGGAGTCCGTGTCCCTGTGTCCTGACCGACAGTGCCTGGGCCACAGCTTTCTATCCGAGGGCAGCACTTCTTCAGGGGTCACTGTCGTGGTCACACCGTGGTGCTCTGACTGCCCCTCGCTCGCAGCCTTCCCTGCCGGCTGCCCTGCCCCTCCCCAGACAGCTGACTCTGGGGCGCAGTGGGGCTTTTCCCCTGCGGGGCGCGCTCGTGTTTCTGGGTGCGTCTCTCTTTGGGCTGCTGCTTGGAAGCACCGTCCCTGTGGACAGAGCCCTCTCTGGCCTGACTGGTTTCCCCGACAGGCTGCTGGGAAGGGGCCGTGCCATCCCGCCCTGGGAGGTCTGCAGCAGTCCCTGTCCCCTGAGACTGTCGTCCTCTTTCCTGAACCCCTGCTTTTCTCCGCGGACGCCCCGTGGGAGCGGGACTGTCTGGTGTGGACTCTGCGGAGGCCTTTACATTCTGGAGAGTTCTCCCGTGTGCAAGTTCACCCTCTTCAGGCGGCTGGTCCCCACTGAGGGTAGCTTTACTTTTTTGAGACAATCCTGCAGAGCGCTCTCTTTTTAAAGGAGGTCCTTTTCTGGACACAGCCACCTTCTGACCCAGGTCATTTGGGGGGAGTTTGGCCTGGGCCTTTTTTCTGGAATATTGTGCTTTTGCCTTTTCCTCTTCCAGCATCTGGGGACCTCTTGGCGGTGGTTCTGTGTGGGGTGGCTCAGGAATTTCTGGGGTGTGGCCTTGGCTTCTCCGGTTCCCCTGAGAGGGGCTGGGATTTGGGTGGGCAGCCCCTTTCGGAAGAGTTGCTCTACTCCGGGACTCTGGCTGCGAGGCTGTCTGGTGGCTTCCAGATGGCACCTTTTTCAGGTGTGCTGGTCCCTCAGGTGTCTCCCTTTGGACGGGAAGTTTTTTTTCCCTAGCTCCCACCTGCTGCACCGGCTCTTGGTTTGGGGGCGAGGGCTGCATCTCTGGAACCTTCTTGCTGGAGGCGTGGCCTACTTTGGGCACTTGCCTCTCCTTTGCAGGCCTTGCCCCCTGAGGCATCCGGGCGTTCCGAGGCGGTGGCTGTTCCACTGAGGGCATGGGGAGGCGAGGGAGCCTGACCCCCGGAGCGTCCTCCTGTGGTGGGGCGGGGGCTGGCTGTGGCTCCTGCGTGGGGGGGCTGATCAGAGGGAGTTTCACCTCCTTGACTGTCTCTTCCTGGACATGCTGAGGACTGTGGCCCGGACGGGGGCTCAGGTGTGGTGGCGGTTTGGGCTGAGGAGGGCTGATGAGAGGCAGTTTACCGGGGTCGCCTTCCTGCACTGGTGGAGGCCTCGGAGAGGGCGTCACGGTTTGATTTGAGGCTGTTTCTGGAGCCTCCTCTCTGCTGGGTGAGGGGAGTTTGGGGGTGGGCCTCCGACTCTGGAGGGGAGCAAGGACCCGAGGCTGGGGCAGCCTGGTGGGAGCCAGCCGTTTTCCGGAAAGCAAAGTCACTGGGTCTTCCCTGTCCTGGGTCTGTTTGCTCTTTGTTGGGTCTTGGGGATGTGGCAGTCCTGGGTAAGGAGTGGTGACAGGGGCACCCCCTGCTTTGGGGCTTCTCTCCTCCAGAGGGCGTTGGGAATCTCCCAGAGATGGCCCAGGCATCTCTGCCCCATCTGGGTTGGGAGGCCCTCTCGGGGGATCAGGATGGGGCCTGTGGGGTGGCAGACTGGCCGACTCAGTCTCCTCATCCTGGGTTCTCTGGGGGCTGAGGGATGTGGGGCCAGGCCCCTGTGGAGGTTCAGATGGGGACACGTCAGTGGCTGTTTCCCCGGCCTCCCCCGATTCCTCACGCTGGTCCTGAGGAGGGCTGTGGACTGGAGGTGGGTCAGGGTGCCGAGGAGGCCCCTGGGAAGGGGCGGTGGACGCCTGCCCTGCTTCACCTGCTACCATCTTAGAGGTCCCGGCCTCACTTTCAGGGAGCACATCCCCTGCCTTCTGGTGTGGGGCTAAGTCTTGGGCCTTCTGGGAAATACTGAGAGCTGATGAGCTGGGCTCTGCAGGAGGCTCAGCACTGACCTGACTATCGGGAGAAGGCTCTTTTGGAGGGGTTGCCCCCTCCTGCGTTGGCTCCTGGTTCCAGGAGGGAGCCAGGGTCTGGTTCTCAGGGACCTGGGCATAACCCTGCATCCCCTGCATCCCAGAGAGATGCTCTGGTATCCGGCCATCCGCTTGCAGTTTTGCCAGGCGCCTTGGGGAAGGAACCAGGTGCGCTGGTACCCCAGAGGGAGTCTTCTTGTTAGAGGGGTCTCCTGCTTTGACATAAAAAGAAGTTAGCTAAAAATATCTCAACATCTATGACTATGTAACTTTAGAAATTAATAACAAAGAATATCTTTCCCTTTTCTGACGCACATAGGCCCTCGAAAAGCATAAAACTACACATATAGAGAATATAACCACCCCTTCTCCTTGCAGATACTAAGGGCCTGGAATTCTCTTATCGAGAGGAAGTTAGAACAATCTCCATCCACTGAAAAATGAACTTTAATAAATAAACATAAAGAGGCTTATTCACAGAACCAAAATTTATATCCAGGTCTGAGAGTGGCAAGGAAATTTTCTCAGCGAATGAGATTTAAATTTAACCACCTTTTAAAGGTCGATGCCGCATTTTATGGCAGCAGCTAGATAGGCATCTAAGCCACACGAAGTCCCGTCTGTGTCCTTGGTTAGTGGCAGTCCCCTCAAGGAGACTGTGAGCTCTGGGAGGAGTCACGTCAGTTCACCAACACCCGGCCAGGTGTCAGCATCTCGGCTGGCACTCAGTAAATAAGTCAGGGTGGGGGAAGGGGGAGGGGAAGAACAGATCCCAGGGAATCACGAGGCACCATGGCTCGGAGAAGCTGCTCCTGAGGACCTCTGTTCAAGCTCCTCACCCCCTCAGGGCTCCCCTTTCTCCTCCAAGTCTACTCTGGCATATGAATGGCTCTCAGAGGCCATTAAGAAGGGCGAGGCTGCAGAGGGGGGTTGCTTCCTTTGTTTACCACGACAGTGAGTTTTCTGGGTGACTCTGGTCTCAGGGACAGTCCTCTGGACACTGCCACCCCAGCAAGCACTTGTTTATGATAGCAGCTTGATATATGCCCGCGGTCCCTATGTCATCTTAACCCAGTCTGCAGGCCATGGCTCTGAAAGGCCAGTGCTCTGCAAGGGCCTTGAAGGAACTCAGCTCTGCCCACTTTGGGGAGACCTGAAACTTAGAGACTCCATACAAATCAGACCCCTGAGGGGATCCCAGGGTGGCCCATCCCCAGGAGGGAACCAGGCTCGTAACCACCAGCCAGTCTCCCCCACAAAGCAAAGCTGAGCTTGGACTGCTCCAGGTTCTCACTGAACCTTCTGGGGCAGGTGCACACCCGGTGCATCCAGTCACACCAGACGTCTCTGTGGGGGCGTGGGGAAGGGAGTGGGGACTGGGAGGAGCTTGCCTCTGGGGGGATGCCCTGCTCATCATTCTTCTCTCCCTAGTTTAAATGGCTCATAAATTACAATACAAATTTAGTCAAGAAACAGGTTAAAAGAAAATACAATAATAGTGAAAGTATCTAGAATAGGCGAATTCATAGCAACAGAAAATAGGTTAGAGGTACCAGGGCCTGGGGAGGAGGGAGTTAGTACTTAATGGACACAGAGTTTCTCTTTGTGGTGATGCAAAGGTTTGGAAACAGGTAGTAGTAATGGTTAGGCAACACTGCGAGCGTAAGTCACGACACTAAGTTGTACACTCACAAGGGTTAAAACGGCAAATTTCACGCTAGTGTTTTCCACAGTAAGAAAGCGGAGCAATATGAGAAGAGTGAGCCCCGCAGCTGAAGGTGCTTTCTGTCTTTAAGCCCTCCTGGTTTCCTACAATCAGACATACAAGGATCCCCGCCCCCCACCACACCTTCACAATTTAACAGTTCATATAATTTGGCAAATGCTACCATGCCCTTTATTAGCAATAAAGGCCCCACTTTATGGACTGGTAAATCGATCAATTTCCCATTTGACTCGTCACCACCATTTTCCTCTGTCATTAGTCAGAATTCTGAATAACGATTTGCAAATAGAATTCACTTCCTGATCTCTACCGCGAGAACGCAGGGTGGAAGTCGGATCGGCTTTCCAAAGCTTTACTGGAAGCCCCAGCTGTTCCAGAAACAGGCTGGGCAGAGGCGTATGGAGGGCAAAGAGAGACCTTGCACCGAGCTGTGACTAACGTGGGTTTTTCTTAATTTTATACAAACTATATCGTTTACTCAGGATTTTTTAGTCTTCATACTTCAGAAATGAATGTTTACCTGCAGTGCTATAGGAAAAAACAAATAAGACAATTCTGTACTTTAATTGATATACATTTTTAATTAATGGTATGTCTAAAGATCTCGAGGGCTTATAATTACTCGGTACCTAAAGTTACCGTTTTATACGTGCATTAGGTAAAAATTCCATTAGCCTCTCCCCCTCTGCAGGCTTACATTCCTGGGGCCAGGCTGGTGGGCCTGCCACACTCAGACCTGACCGGCCGGGGCTTACTTTGACCACTGTGCCGCTCTCACCGTTAAAGAGAAACTAAAACTGGATCCTCAGTTACAAACAAGCAACAAAGAACTATTTCGAGACACAATCTTGTAATGCCACGTCCCACATCTGGAAATAATTCTCAGGGTGCAGTGACACGGGATCCCTGTGTCTAGGAAAACAATGCCACTGACCACCAGGTTTCTGCTCGTGGAGAAGCCTGACCCATCACACACAGGCTCTGTCCATGCGGGGAGCACGTCCGCTCTGGGGGCCAGGCTCTAGCCATGCTCCGTAATGCTATATAGAGCGGATTTTTTTTAAAGGAAATGGGAGTTCAAGTGGTTGCTCTAAAGGAATCATGATTGGTGACATCGAGGGTACAAAATCAGGCTTGCTGTTCCTAGTCCCGCTTTCTAACTGCACAAAGCTCTGTTTCCCAGAATCTTACATTTTTTTATTTCCCTCTCTTGCCTTTCATAGCTCCATTTTATATATTCAATACACAGGGTCCGGCACAAATAATGTCCCTTTTTTACTACAAAATCTCTCATTACAAAATCATAAGCATGTAATTCTGTAACGTAACAACATCACACTCAGGCACACCACGTGGCATTTTAGGTGAAATGTTCAAATTAAAACTATAAATTATTATACCTATATTATTACCCTACAAACACACTCAAGCAGGCCTTACTTCTGCCAGGCCCCCTACATAAAACATTCCGCTATACTGAAATTATCGATTCTTATTTCTAGGGGTTCTGCTTGTACACATACTGTAAGTATTTACATGAATATACCTAAACTACAGAAATTAAAATCAGAGTGACCCAGCTCCAAGCTGGGCAAAGAGGGGAGAGCTGGCAGGGCCGGCGGCGACACGCTGCTGGGAGTCATGCCGGTGGCAGTGAGGTGATGAGGGTAGGGGCCGTCCCCTGCAGTGAACCTGTACCCACCAGGGGCCACTGCTCCTGGGCAGCACCTCCTGGCCCTGAAACTCACAGGGCCAACTGACATAGTCCTTATTCTAAGCTTTTACAGTGTCTCCTCGTGGGCCACTAGAGACACTATAAAAGCTTAGAATAAGGACTATGTTAACTAGAATTTTTTAATACTCGCTTGAATAATGTTTGGCCTCCACTAGGTCAAGTTTATCTATAAACCATCCACCGAATAAAAAACAAAACAAAAACTTCCTGAACAGATGAACTGTATAAATAAGGTAAGTCTTTGGCTTCTTAAGAAAAACACATTATTTTCTAAAATACTAAACCTGCCGGAAAAACAGGGGCTGTTGAGGTTAGCGATTTGATATATTAATCCCAAACACTCTCATTGACTTTTTTAAAAGATGGAATTCTATCTATCTCAATAGTCAATTCTATCCATCCATAGTCAACAACTGGCCCTACTGCAGTAATTAAAGGATCTGAGATCTTACAAATTCTATAATTCATTCTTTGCAGTGAGTCAGACAGGGCCAGCCTAATTAGTACAAAAATGTAGTTTTATTACACCTTTAAGAATGGCGGTCCATTTTCCTTTGCGCACCTATCTGGTCTAGCAATTTCCCCAGTGGCAATGGCACACGGTAGCCTGAGTTTCTGCAGGTGCAGGGTAAGGAGACAAGTCGGGGAGACCAAGCCTCACTGGCCGTTAAGGCGGAGGCAGAGCCCCGTGCAAGCGCTACTCTCGGAGGGGCCCCCAGGGCCACAGACTCAGACGCAGGCTCTTCTCCGATACTCAGAACCGGCCAGGCCCGGGGGACTGACTGCTGTTTATCCAAACCCACAAGAGGCTGATTTAAAAGCCAGAACACCAACTTATTAATTTACAATGGGAGATGGGCCTGGCTCGGGGAGCACGGTGGGGTGTTCCAACGTCAGGGACAGCCCCCACAGGGGCAGGTCCACCCGGGGGGACCAAATTAAAGACCAGAAGGTTGCTGTGTTGGCCAAGATTCAAAGCCAAGGGAGGCAGCTGTGCTCCAGAGAAACGTGCGCCCAGAGACAGAGGCCTCATTACACAGACCGCGCTGCTGGGTAAGCGGTGGGCTTGGCTCGCTACAGCGCCCGCGGCAGAGAGTCAGAGCTGTGCTGGGCACACACAGCAGCGTGCTCCTAACCTGGTACCCCATCATCTGCAGGAGATCACACTCTCACCACTGGTCTCCTACGAGGCACAGGGAGAAGGAAAATCTGTCATTACCTGGGCGTTACCAGTTTCACCGCCTTCATTCCAGACTGCCCAGGGCACCTGACCAGGTTTAACGCTGGTGAAACCTGATGCAAGCTGGCAGGCCAAGTCCCCCTTGGTCAGAGTCCCAAGGGCTAGAAACCACGGGGCGCACGCAAGGCTGCGGCCCATGGCCATAGCAGCAGGAGCTCACTCTAGTGACAGGTGAAGCTGGTTCTGTCTCCTGGAGGGACCTCCCGTTTTCATTATTATGGTGGCAAAGTACATGTCACGTAACATTTACCACGCCAGCCATTTCAGGCGTGCACAATTCACTGGCATTAAGTACATTCACACCATTGTGCAACCCTCCTGACATCCGCCCACAGAACTTTTTCATCGTGTGAAACGGAGACTCCGCACCAGTAAACACCGACCCCTAGTCTGCACTCACCCAGCCCCTGGCAACCCCCCTCTGCATCCTGTCTCTATGAGGTTGGCTACTTCAGGTGCCTCGGACACGCGGAATCACCTAGTATAGTTTTTGTGGTTTTGTGACGGGCTTTTTCCACTTAGCGAAATGTTCTCCAAGTTTGCCCATGTTGTAGCTGTGTCGGAATTTCCTCCTTTTCTAAGGACGAACGGTGTTCCATTGTGTGCATGTGGCACATTTTGTTCACCCCCTCATCCTTTGGGGGACGCTTGGGGTGCTTCCACCTTTTGGCTATTGGGAATAGTGCTGCTGTGAACACAGGTGTGCAAATACCTGTTCCAGTCCCCGCTTTCACTTCTTTGAGGGGTACAGACCCAGAAGTGCAATTGCGGGGTTATATGGCCATTCCATTTTTAATTTTGTGAGGAACCACCATGTTGTTTTTCAGAGCAGCTATACCATTTTACATTCCCAATGTCTCCACATTCTTGCCAACACACGGTTTTTTGTTTCTTGTTTGTTTGTTTTTTAAAATAGTAGCCATCCTAGTGTGTGTGAGGTGGACTTGGGGAAAACTTTTAAGTACATTTCAAATTACTTGTGCACCAAAATTCTAATTCAGGGCTTTAGGATCCTAGATTCCGAGGAGGTGCCCTCTTATACATCCTACATCACTGCTGCCCACACTCGATCCTTGAGGCCGGTGGGGAGCATTAAATCCATTTAGCAGGAGAGTAAGTGAAGCTCTGACCTGCTAAGCAGCTTGCCCAAAGGCGCAGCAGGGCCGGGACGGGCTCGCATGCTCTGGCCGGTGCTCTCCCACTGCACTCTGCAGTGCAACAAGGGCAATACAAAGAAAATGGGGAAGAAACCTCTTGGACCAAAAAACGCTAAATACAAACCCACCAAGCAGACCACCACCTCAAGGGACCCTAAAGGAGCCAATCTTGTGGAAGGCTCAGTTCTGATCCACGAGGCTGATGACCATGCCTAATTTACTGCCCACTGGCCAGGCACTGCTCAGCAAGTCCCCGAAGTGCAGTCCTCTGAGTTCCTTCACAGTTACCAAGACAAGCAGAGGTACAGGCCCAGGGGGTGACTCAATGCAGCTCGTTTGTGGGGACTGAGTAGTTAGAATTAGCTTGAGTTGGTGAGTATTCAAATAACAACTTGAAGATTTGTTTTTCTCTCCTCACACAGACAAAAATTCTGGCACAAAACGGCTAGGATAGTACCTGCAGCTGGAGCCAAAGTCTTGGCAGGTTCCTCATGCAATCCGAGGTACTCTTTAATGAGCTGACTCATCTGTTGGTAGGCAACATCCAGGTCATCTGCAGTCAATGAGAGAATGTGCTTTAAAGCAACAGAATCCTACCTAAATACAGGCAATTGGCAACTGTTGATGGCACTGATTTTTTAGCTCCATTTAATTTTATGAATATTGTGGTGGGCAGAGTTCTAAGACTGTCCATCACATGGACAGGGCGTGGGGACAGGGCATGGTGACAGCCTCTGAGGCCAAACCCCTGGCAGACATTCAACAAGGAAATGGACCTCAGTCCGGCAACCACAAGTAACTGCATTCAGTTAACAATAGCATACACTCTGAAGCGGATTCTTCCCCAGTGATCTGGCACTTCAAAAATAAAACTTTGCTGAAAGTCACCAACCTGCGTTGATTACTGCATCAAAATACCCTGGAAATTCCTGATTAACTCTAATATAAGGGTCTACTCTGGACACGGCAAATTCAATCTCCGCACGACTGAATAATCCTTTTCTCCGTAAGTATCCCTCATATTTCTTCTTGTCCATAGGCACCACCAGGATATATCGAGGCTCAAAATAGGTGTACTTCAAACTTCTTACACCCTATCCATTAAAAAAAAAAGATAAATCAGAAACAGATTCACAATTCATTCTGGAGATGTCTGGCAACATAAAGTATAATAAGTAGCATTACACTGAATGATTTCTTTTACTTGTATGTTAGCTATTATTTTCCTATAACTATCTCAAGATTGGATTTCTTCTCCCTGTTCATTAGATATTAAATTACCATTGCAAATATAAGATTTCATTCTACCTGGTATCCTCTAACTGTAACAATGAGGAATTGTCACCCACCTCCCCATCCTTTTGACATTGTTTTGGTAAGGGCTGACTCTGGCTAATAAGTAGCTTGTAGATGAACAGCATGTTTGTATAAGAATCCTAGGAATGAACTTCAAAAGATACAGACTCCGACCTTTAGGCATCCCAGCTCTGGGAGATTTGCTGACCTTCAACTGTAAAGCCAGAATGACATAAAATCAGGATGATACACACCAGATCATCCCTTGACAAGTTTCGAGGTCCTTAGTGGAATGGACTGTGCTTGTCTGCACATAGAGAACTTTCCAGCCCTGCCCCTTGATCTCTTTGTTCTGCTTCCCCTCTCCCTCCTTATGAAAGCCCCTGTCTGCACTGAGATGTGAAGATGGGCTTGGAGACATGAGTTCTCCACCCTCTCAGATTGCTGACAGTCGAATAAAACCTCTTTCCTTTCACCAGTGCCTGTCTCACAAGTTTGGATTTCATGGCGGCCGGTGGAGGGACCAGCGTTCAGTTACATCATCAATCATGCTAATGAATATGGTTCTCAAAAAAAAGAAAATCGTGAGATACAAATAGGTACACTCATGGCAGTACTGCATCTTTATTACCGAAAAGTCATTTCAATTCTACGTTTCAAAAGGCATCCTGGCAGCAAGCATCAGGACAAAGAGATCTTACTGGAGAGAAAAGGCTCCTCTGTGACCTCTGTCATTTCCTCAGGACACTTCCTGTTCCTCCATCAGCCACCTGGTTGGCTGGTTCCTATTATAGCCTCCAGAGCACAGGGAGGCCAAGCTAATGATACCTGGAGCTCCCGGCGGGAAGCAGGGGCAGGTGTGGTATTAGTGGTGTGCAGGCCTGGGGGCTGGGCCATGCCTGCAGCTCTCCAGCTCCTGCAGCTGCTGTGCAAACCCTCATGCCCCCCGAGTACCAGTTTTCTCACTGGAGAAATGAAAGAGTTATCCTAAATGGACACTACAGTTCCTTCCAGCCCGATCCCATCACCAACAGTTTAACTCAGCATGGAAAATCCTCGTTTTAAAAATGCAAGGGAAGAAAGACAGGCTCTCTTTAAAAAAAAAAAAACAATGTCTAAAAGAGTCGATGACAAAGAGCAGTGTGGAAAAATGCTTTCGCTGGACAGAATCAGGGGAATGAAACCTGATTTATAGATGCAACCTCTTGGAAATGAGCAGGAGAAAGCGCTCAGAGAGGAAAGCAGTGGAACGTGAGCCAGCACTCAGAGAACTGCCGGACTAGGAACAGGTGCATGCAAGGAACTGGAGGGATTTTGCACTTCAAAAGGTGCATCGGCTTTTATTTCTTCACTGTTCAAGGAAAACACTTTTAGGAAAAGGCCTTTTGTTTCCTATTAGCCTGAAAACAATGAAAACCTCCTTAAAGATGCAAAACCAATCACATGCAGACAGATGAGGCTTGCAGGGTTTGGAAGTTAGAAAAAGTGACAAGCAGGAAGAAATGGGACCCGTTTCACTGGTCAGTCAACACTTGCACCCACGCACGGAGCCAAAAAGGAGTCACAGCGGCCTGCTCCGTGAAGTTTCGAGGAACAAGGTTTGAAGAAAGGTTTCGTTGAAAGTAAAGGAACGCTAGATGTGCTCAGGGTTTTCTGTACGTTTGGGCTAATGGAATCATTTTTATTACCCTTTGTTTTCCTGACTACAGAGGTGTCAGTCCGTGAGGGCAACCTGAAAACAAAGACATTCAGTTGCCTTTGAACAGTCACTTAATACAGCCACCTCGTTTGAACCCCACGAGTGGCATAGCCATGCTTGCACTTGGGACCTGCACTGTGGGGACACTTGTGTGCTCTCTGATATGGAAGACTCGTGGAAGGAGCACCACAGTGGGGCAGAGAGGACCGCCACCTGCTACAGGCCTGACTTGCCAAAGAGGGCAAGTGCTGGGAGCATCGGACAAGCTGAGTCGAATGACAGCACAGCTCACACGCCTCCCGTGAAGAACAAAGGAACAAGGTCAAGTGCATGGAGCTGCCGCTGTCTCGCGGGGACAGAGGACTAGTTCCACACCCGGTAAGAATCAGGCTTTATCTAATGTCACTTTATAGAAACAGAGACCAGGCTCTCAGGAGAAAAAGGATAATTCAGTGAGAAAATAACTTAGAAAATAATCCTTGAGTGGCAGCTTTCCTCATCCATGTATCATGCGTCACATTTCTTGTCTTGTGATCTAGTTCTGTCACTTAATTTTTCATGTGTCTTTCCTCCCACATCCTATTGGGTTGGCCAAAAAGTCTGTTATGTCTTTTCCATAAAATAAAAGATACACTTTTCATTTTCGCCCATAACCTCATTGATTTGGATATTTGGAGGATGATGACTCTCTCCCACTATTGGCTTCTAGTGGGCAGAGGCCCAGGCGCTGCTAAACATCTTCCAGTGCATGAGGCAGCCCCACAGCCGAGAATGATTTGGCCAAAATGTCAACAGCACCAAGAAACTTCGCAAACCACCTTTGACACGCTCGATCAGTCACAGCACCTTCTCCGTACATGGCACAAATCTTTTTTTTGCATTTCAGTTACGTTTTTACCTTTCTTGAAATAACAAAGCATGATATGCCAAAAATGTTGCATATCTTCTTCCGTCTTCCATATCAAAATGGCTGCACAAAAATTCACTAGTTTTGACAAGTTGTTTTTAAATGCACGCTGGTAGGACAGGTGTCACAACACACTCTATCAGCATTGTCTCAAATGAACTTAAAGACAGCTCAGCACTACTAGAGCCATCCCCCGGGAAAAAAGACTAAACGAACTTGTTGGCCACCCCAGTAACTAAACTGAAACTCTCGCACTTCCTTGTGCATTCTCCTGGTGCCTGGCAGTGTGCCGCCCACATCATAGCCCCTGCCAACCCCAAACATAAACACACAAACACACGCACCTTAGAAACAAGTCAGTTCGCAGAAAAACACTCACCTCTATTTCCATGTGAACACAGCTCGCTAAACCATCCCTTGCAATCGCCTCTATGGTGTCCCGACTTAATCCGTAACTGTGGTTGCCATAGTTATAGGTGAGAATGAACTTCCCCTGGAATTTGAGAAGCATTGAGATTTTCACAAAACAGCTGTCATAATGAACTTCAATGCCAAGAAAACTATTTGATGTCTTACCCTCGTTATATGATTCCACAAAACTTACCAATAATACCAATTCTGTAAGAACAACAACGGGTCTGTGAACGTCAACATCAAATTGTGATAGAGAAATTTATTCAGGATTGTCCGCTGGCAAAGGAATTCGGCTTTTGGAAGTAATCTCCTGACATAATGTTAGAGGAGAGTGAACGAAGGTACCGGAGCGAATGTAGAACGGGTCACGTTGCTCACTCACCCACTTCCTGCCAAACCTGCGCCCTAACCCTTCATTACAGAGACAGAACAGCTTACAGCCCGCCCTCTGCCTCGGCTGTGTCCACTCTGCCAGCACACCAGGTAGCCCAGAAAAGCGTCCATTCTCAAAAGCTGGCCTTCCCAGATAAGCCTGAAGGCTGTGCATTCCAGGCACATCTTAAAACCTTTGCATCCCGAGGTAAGCCTTGAGAAACAGGCCTACCCTGTTTTTCCTAATAAAGGTGGCTTTTTATCGAAACTGCCCGCAGAACTGTTGTGTGCCCCACGGCTACCTGAAGTATAAAGACTGCCTTCTGCCAGCGTTTTGGAAGCCCAGCTCTACCCAAGCTGTACTGCCTTGCAGGGGTGGGGTGGGGGTGGGGGGAAGCGAGTAAACACACATCTCTCAAACTTGTCTGACTTTTTCTCTGACAGTTTTCTAGTAATGAAACCACTAGGTCTAACCTAAATTGGGAGGCTGGTGAGAACAGAAGGAATAAAAATGTGGGCCACCCTGACTGCTCCCGTGCGTGATTTTTAGCTACTGGAGTAGAGCCCCCCAGGCCGAACCCCGCAGATGGCAGCACCCTCAGCTGCGTAGCAAGCACAGTGAAGTCTTCTCTCGGGGCAGCGCAGGGTGGGGCTCAGAGGCACCTGTCTGCTGCCCAAGAGGGGGAGAATCCACCGCCCACTCAAAAGAAGTTTACGTCACATCTTCTGAGAGTTAAAAATGCAGCACTGCGTAACCTTAACCATTTTCTCCCTCAGTGTCATACCCTCTGTGTTCTGTGGAACACATACTGTGACCCCCTTTTCTTTTAATCTACGTATTATATCCAGATGGATACATATATACCTATATATGTATAGATATATAGAGGTATAGCTAGGTAGACACAGATACACACATACATAAATACACAGACACTGAATTTTCCATCAGGTATGTACTTTACCCTGTTAGCTGTGATTCGGCCCGTTTTCTAAATGCACACTTGAGCTGGTTTCGAAATAGATGCTATGAGCTGCTTTACTTGTGGGGACAAGAGCCTTCCTCTGTAGATCCCAAATACTTTCTGGAAGGGCGTAGGGTTGGGGGGATTCTTGCCTTGTACTTATGTATATGAAACAGGCCCTGCTCACGTGCGTTTTAAGGATTGTGACGTGATCTCCAGCTTCTGGCTAGGGATACCCCTTTCATTTCTCCCTGCCGGTGAATTCTTCATAAATAGCAACTTCCATTTTTCAGATGCCTCCAGATCTGTGGTCCTATTTCCACAAGAGGGGAAGTAGGTGAATGTGTCTGAGGGCACGCCGGGGGGGATGATCTGATCTGCGTGTTGGGGAGGGTGTGTGTACGGGAGGGTGGGCAGAGATGGGGCACACCAGGCTGTCTATCAAGGAGGCGCCTGTGAGCGGGGAGGGCAGGCCCCGCGGGTCGGTGTTCTGCAGAGGGGGGTTCAGCGCACACAAGGCCGAGGGCGTGGACGTGACTGGCAAAGCTGACACGGTGTGGGGAATTTGCAATCTCTAGGGTTGTCTCTCCCCAAAAAGCCGTCTCTAGCCCCCTTGAAAGAAAAGGGTTTCAGAGGCAAAACTGAACTGAAGTAATATATGTTCTCAGAAGAGGGAAAAGTGGATAATTCTCAACTGCATGAGGACTGCCATGGCAGGAATAAAACTGTAAGACTAACTATACTGTGGAAGTGCAGTGATTTCTTCAGCAAGGAACCGGAGCAGACTTGACTACAAGTGGACGAGGTGTGGGGCATCAGGGGAGCCCGTGGGCACTGAGAACTGGTGCTCTGGGCCAAGGCAAGATGCCTCGGACTCTAATGAGAGGAATCGACATTAACTTGGGGAGCTAGTTGTCTTTCAACCCAAACAGTCTTAAGAGCATGCTTCTCCCTAATAACTAGATAACTCCTCAAGTCTCTATTAAAGCTTTTAGAACTATGAAGTCCCAGAGTACTCTTCACACGTTAAACTGTCAAAATAGAGCCCTAGGAGAGAAAATTATAAAGAATTTCTAAGAGGTACTTTTGACAAGGTCAGAGGGGAAATGGCCTAGGGATTACAAGCCTTTCTCCCGTGGGCTTCTCTGCAAACGTAAGAGCAAACAGGCACCGTGTACGAGGCTGGTCATTCGGACTGAAATGCGTAGAAACTGTCTAGTCTATGCTCACACGCTCCATGGCTATGTCACTGAAGTAAAGCCAGGTTCATTTGTGGAGGAGGGGACATGAAAATGAAGGAGAAGGGGGAGGGGGGGGGGAGACACAGCTGTCCAAGCTCCGCTGGTTGGATTATGCTTCTTTAAAAGCGGAAACATAGGGTCATCCTTAATCTGGCCCTCTGGTAGGTTTCAGGAAAGAAGACTACAGTGGGGTAGGAGTCATTTGGTGATGGGCAGAATGGTAACAGAAGCAGAATTAAGGCCCTGGGTGGAGAAAAGAAAAGGCTTACAGATTCACCGGCAGTGACGAAGACATGAAGTCATGGGTGGAGACGCATCGACATTAGCGTGTACTCTTGGCAGACAAAACAAACTAGGGTCCTGAGGATTTCCTTTGTGGGGGAAGGTTGAGGAAGAGCACATGAGTTACCTTTGAGAAAACGAACTCGACAACAAGGGTGTCATGAATTACTACCAATGAGATGATCAGGGTTTCAGGGGGGAAAAAAATTGAGTCAGATTGCCCAGAGCTCCTCTGACACAGAGCAGTGCAGGGTAGATGGCTTCACGTGGGGAAGACAGAGACCTCAGAGAGTCTTCTCCGGTCTAACAGCCAGGGCTTCCGGGCGCACTGCTGAGCTGCCTAACCTCCAGGGCTCGGGAGCTCTCAAACAGGGGTATTACCGGGACAGTTAAAGCTGTGTGCGTGTCTGGGACAGGACAACTGAACAGAACACGCCACGACGAAATGGTGCGTAAGGGCACGGCCATTAGGAAGCACCAGTGATAGCGATGGGAAGGAGGGGTATCTGGACAGAACGCACCAGCCCCCAGAATGCTCGGTTTGCAGGCTTCATGCGCCACATCAGGCCTGTGGGAAGCTGCGTAACAACAGGAGCACCTGGTCAACACAGGGC
Source organism: Macrotus californicus (assembly GCA_007922815.1). NCBI lineage: Eukaryota > Metazoa > Chordata > Mammalia > Chiroptera > Phyllostomidae > Macrotus > Macrotus californicus. The sequence continues at coordinate 3,180 of VMDR010000792.1, read as the reverse complement.
ACAGGATTTTTCAGGGTGCTTTTCCTGCTCTTCTCGTCAAACGTCTACTCATTCAGTCTTCCTGAAAAGTCACAATATTTTCTCCAAGATCCGAGAGTAAGGCAGCATGTGAACAAGGATGTATTAAGTGCATTAAGGAAGGACAACCCGGTAAGAACATCTCTCTCATAACAAACATAAAATTTAGTTTGATCTTTTTTACCACTGTTTCCTGATAATTCTCCCAGAGAACGTGTATTTCTTGTGCAATAAAGGAGGACATTCTTACCATGTTGACCATTTCACTGAAAATTTCTTGGGAGATAAAATGGTAGTCAACTCGGTCTCCTTCTCCAAAGTACGGGGGTCTTGTGGTGTGACAGGCCCTGCAAAGATAAAATGGATAACCCGGTAACTTAAAATCCAAACGGAAGTGAGTCCAGCATAAAGTACATTTGAAAAAACTGACACCGATCCATAAATCGTGTTACAGTCACGTCGCGGTGAAACCCGGTGTGGTTTAGAGATGCTGGGCCAGATCCTGCTGCTTCACTCCAGGGCTGACACAAAGTCTGGGTGTCAGCACCAATATTTTTGCTCATTGTTATTTATGACCTTCTGAACCACTTCCCCCGCCATCACAAAATGGTGCTTTGGGAAGTGTACAGGATTTATCACCTATGTATTTCCACCCAAGGATTTTTGTGTTGTCTCTGATCTACGGGCATTTCCTGCATGTTCTGCTCCTATTCCTCCCCCTGGTCTTTCAGGATCCAGTGTGTTACCCCCCTAAGAAGCTTTCTCGACCCCCTGTCACCGGAGTGTGTGCCTCTTCCTTACACGCCCAGCGCCTCAGTGCCTGTGCCAACAGCATCCCCGGTCCTCATTCTGACCCTTGTCCTCTGCTGCTCCAGGGCAGCAGAGAGCTTGTCCCACTGAGCTGCCAGGACTTGTCAACGCTGGGTGGGCCCCTCCTCTGGGAGTCCCCGATTCTGATGCTGATAGAGCCCTCTCTGACCACCGTCTGAAACAGCATCGCCACGCCACACCCCGGTTATTCTCTATTATCAAAACTGCTTTCTTTTAGTTCTGCATGTGGTTTTCTCCTACCTTCCCCAGCAGGACACGTGAATAATGAGGGGAGGGCTTTATCTTATTCATCTTGTCTGTACTGCATTCCCAAAGCAGGCACTCACTAAGTATTTGTAACATGAATGAAGAAACGTAAAGTGAAGCAGTCAACAGCTGCGGTGAACCCCATTGCATAGACGACTGTAAAATGACTGGTCCAAGTAGGTCAGTGTTGTCCCAGAACCGACCATAGGGGTTCCAACCAGCCCAGGACTCCTGATTTCAGACTTCTGACTTCTCAATGTTAAGTTTGGGGAATGCAAGTGGATTATTAGATTCACCTGCAGTTTTGAACTAGGAAATGAGAATAGAGCATCCTTTATGTGTTACAGATGAGAAACCCGAGGCACAGCAATTACATGACATGACTAAGGAGCAAGGCCAGGGTGATTCCAACATCAATTCCTTTTCATATTGAACTAAGAGGATGAAGTCACAACCTCAAAAGCCCCTCTACTGCAAAGTCAAAGACAAATTTTTATAATTCATACCACTGTTCATCTTCTACTATAATCAAGAATTAACTACACTAGCAAATGTTAAGGTCTTATCATCGCCTTTAAATTGTATACTCGGGACAGAGAGTATGTTCGAAGAGGACACTGTCAAGTCACCGTGTCGCTTGTGTGGTTGTTTGAACACTGGCATTTCCTCACACACCTTGGCAGGGACCTGGGACCCTCGTCTATCGGCATCCTTGACAGCTGGGAAGGATAAATCAGTGATTCGGCATCACGCGCTCAGCGTAGCTTTCACACACTGCGCTGACCTTGCACGCCCAGCGAAGAAATGGAGCGGCCAGGGTTGTTTTGGGATTTGTACAAGGAAGACAGGCAGAGACGCAGTTCGAAGCTCCCAGGCAGGTAAATGAAGGGCTGGCTTCGTCAGTGCGGAGAATGCTGAGGACAGTCTGAGCCCGCTGCAGGACTCGCCAATAAGAAAGACCTGCTATGACCGCAGGTTTTTTGAATCTGTCATCCCGTTTTCATTCACTGTGAAGTATGCTGCCCAGATAGGAACACTTTAAAAAGAAATACTTCCTAGTGCAGGCGACGTTTCAATACACTTACTTAGGAAAAAATAATGCCAAATTTTAGACAAAGAAATTTGCTTTGGTTATCGCCTTTAATAGCCTTCATCTCCTCTGTAAATATAATTTTAATTGTAAGTTAAACTTCCATGAGTTCATCATTTACTAATTAATTTACTCATTAAGTCATGTTCAATGAGTCGAATCATGGTTTGTCATGGGAGCCACACTCCCTGTTAGTTTCTTAACAGACAAAATAACTGAGTTAGAGACTAACCCTGGGGCTACCAGCCCTAAAAGTCTACCGGTGAGTCAGACAATCTGAAGACTAATTCATTGGCCAGCTGTCATCCAGGACCCTGACAAGGCAAGTCCCTGTGAGGAGATGACAGAGCCGGAAAGGAATCCGGAAGGCCAGGCCAAACACTGGGATGTTCAAATACCCAAGGAAATGCAGGAGGAAGAAAAAGACATCTAAGAAGAGCTAGCAGGTGGATGAGGAAGTAGAACTTTTGTCAGGGTGCTTCAGAAGCACACAGGTTTAGAATCTCAACCCTGGGCCACACTGTCTCAGGAAATAATAATAAACTGCCTGTTGCTGGAAAGATTTAGGCAGAGGCTTGGCTGTGAGCTCTAAATTCGAGCAGGTTATAGCGTGCCATACTGTCAGTAAGTGAACTCCTTCGACGGGTACCCACGGAAGCCCAGGTTTTCCTTGAAGATTTGGTAGGCAAATTAAGTTCTGCCTAATGCTCAAATTGTGTGTCATTGGCCTGCTGGACACAGAGATCAGCAACACAGATGATTCCAGCACACACTGGGTCTGAGTATCAAATTCACACCACTTTCTAACTCACACCGCCATCCGCTGTCACTACATCCTAATTGGTGTCCCAGTCCCCGGCCTTCCCTCCCCAGGTCCTCCCCCGAACAGCGTGCCATGCATCAGAGTGTGCTTTCTAACATGCAGCTGTGACCACGACACTCTCCTGCTTAGAGACCCTTTAGGATCAGGCTGCTGTCTATCTTTCCAGTCCTAC